>JALPQI010030398.1:0-36591 GCA_025490895.1 Thaumatotibia leucotreta | reverse complement strand
GCCGACAAACATGTGATCTGATTTCCCCTTTAACGGCCGAGGTGTGAACACTATTTTTCTGCTCAACGATGCCGGCGGCGGCAACTTAGCTTAGCTTAGCGGCCGGCAATGTGCTGTTTGCCGGCCGGAGGGAAGAAAATCTTGAATCAGCAATTCTTAAAAAGTTTATACATTTAGATCACGTCTTTGATATTGATAAATTGGTAGGCTGGTAGAGTCAATGACGCTGAGAAAAATCCACCAGATTTCCCAAAATGCCTACAAAGTTTGTATAAAGGTTTCCTTTTTTGTCTCCAGATTCTTATACATTTTGGTAACAATAAAGGAATGTTTTTGGATCTCGCTCAGCATCATGGACACTACCAGCCTTCACATTTTTATCAATAACGAAGACAATTTTTGAGAAATGCTCGAATATCCTTGCCATTGGTGAAGATTCAAATTTAGTATTTACTGCTAAGCGATTGATAGGATTATATGTTAAGTCTCATGTAAAAAAAATCCTCTCTACTTTTTCATATCATTTGTTTTAATCGCCTCTTCAAGCACTGTTCTAGAGATTTTTCTTAGATGTTATTCATGTTATCATACATACCTCATCATATAATGAAACTATGTTTCTCTGTTTACAATGACAGCCCAAATAGGGATGGAGAATGGTACGTTAGTCGTTAATACGAACACAATTTCCACCTCATGCATCACTGGCAATTCATACGCCTCAATAAATTCTCGTTGTTCAAGTATTTATGTATTGTAACACTCGATTGGCGATGATGACAGTTGAAGATCGAGTAAATGAAATCGTAAACGACATGACATTGTAATTGGACAAATCACTGGATACATAAAATCATTTTTCACTATATCGCACCATCGCATTTCCAGATTATTTGAATAACGATGAGAAACTTAAGGAGGTGATCTACTGGAATAAGACATATTGGTGCATTCCACGAGAATGTCGGATACGTGTCGCCTTTCTTCGCGTACATCTAACAAAGTTGCGATACGTCCCGTCACATCCCGACAAAGTAGACTTTTTCTAGGGTATAAAAAATGTAAATAAAATGCCAACTTAAACAATGAGCAGTTTTGAAATGGATTTCTATAAGAAATTAACTACGTCAAATATCGTCACTGGTTCGAGGAGCAACATTTTATGAAGACGTCATTATATACTGTCCTTGGCAGCTAATAAAAGGCTAATAGGGGCCAGTGAATCACCTCCTGAAGTTCCAGCGTCGTTGATCTAAAAACACTGATTGATTGCACTCTTAAATAATTGACGTTTAGTTGTAGGTAATATTTGCATTACATTATGTTATGATGAAACAAGACTTCTTTTACCCGGTCCTTTTCAGAGGCGAATGACGTAAACGCCAGCAATTAGCGTGAAATACTATGTTATCAGCCATATTGAAATGGATTTATATCCACGGCCAGCAGAATTTTATCTGCACCGTTGTTGTTGTGCAAATTGTGAGAAGTTTTTAAGTAAAGTCGCAACCTTTTCGGATAAAACACTAGAAACAAAGAATACTTCCATTATTACCGGCATGTGAACATTTTCTTGCAGTCCTGACTCCTGGCGCCATAACCTCCTGTCGCCCAGAGGCCTATTAAAAGGTCTCCTCAAACAATTGAAATCCTATTCTAATTCCTGCACTATGCATTCAAAATTCTCTGGAAATTTTTATTGTCTGGGCAGCAGGAGGTTATGGCAAATTAATTTTCCGTCGTTTTCTACTGACGGTATTCTGAAATTTTAAAATATAGGACCGAAGGGTTAACCACATGTAAAAAAATTAGAATTTCTCGTCTTTCTTTATTGACAAGATGGTGTTCACCTCTAAGCACTGTTATTGGGTAGATACTAGCAGAAGACATACTCGAATGGCCACCAAAATCAGTAAAACCCTATCTTTGCAGCATCACAAATGGTAACGCCAGCCATGGACATATACTCCTTCGGAATGTGTGCCCTGGAGACGGCAGCGTTGGAAATCCAAGGCAACGGAGATTCAGGCAGTCACGTCACGGACGAACATATTGCCCGCACTGTCGAGTCCCTTGAGGAACCGAGGCAGAAGGACTTCATATACAGGTACCTATGACTTAAGTGTGTGGTATATATTCCCTGGAGATCGCAGCTTTGGAAATCCAAGATAATGGAAATTATGGCTGTCACGTTACGGATGATCATATCGCTGTTGAGTTACTTGAGGAGCTTGAAAGAGACTATACAGGTACAACTGTAGTGTCCAATCCACAGATGTCGTCCAACCTCATAGTGCTCTTTTATTCAATGTCCCGTTGCTTCGGTTCTGTGTCATGTAGACATCAGCATTGGAAGCCCTGGGTAACGCAGATTCGGGCAGTAGCGTCACGGACAAACTTCTCGCGTGCTGTCAATTTATTTGAGGAGCTGTGACAGAAAGGCTAATACACAGATCTTACAGTGTCCTAATTTATAACTGTTAACTCTCAACGTCCCTTTGTGTCTAGGAGACGGAACAGAAGATTTAAATCAAGGCAACAAACGTCATTGCTTCTCTTGGTAGAGAAGCAGTAACGTGGTAGTGAAGCTTGCTGTTCTTTTGTTGGTACAAACCAAGATTTACATAAACACCGTCGTTTCCAGATGTATAAACAAGGACCCAGCACAGAGGCCGACCGCGCGAGAACTGCTATTCCACCCGTTGCTGTTCGAAGTCCACTCTCTGAAGCTACTCGCTGCGCATACGCTCGTCAATACTTCAGGTAATTTCGCCATGAGGTTTGTGGTGTTTATCGCTTCGTGACGCCATTTGCTAATGGTAGTAGTAGTAGTAGTAGTAAATCACTTTATTGTACACATAATATGTTACAAAAACAGTTATACAGAAATTTAGGTACATAGGCGAACTTATCCCTATAAGGGATCTCTTCCAGCTAACCTTTGAGAGATTGAGTGGAGAACCGAAAGACTAGATAGACAAACTTACACAATACACAATGAATACAAAGAATTAAAAAACACTAAATTAATAGAATACACACATAACTTTTATCAAACAATACATAGACTACATATCAGTATACATAAATACTATACAAAATAAATATATACAAATAAAAGAACTGTTAAAATGTCAGTAATGAGCTAAATTATCGTTGGTGGAGAGCCACATCTTCTTTAGATTAGCCTTGAATGATGCCACAGACTGGCACTGCCGAAGGGATAGAGGCAAACCGTTCCATAACTTCACAGCACGTACGGTGAAAGATTTAGCATATGATTGTGTCTTGTTAGGGGGTATAGCAAGGATAAGATTATGACTTGAACGTAAGCGGTGGTCACTACCTATAGCTAGATAACTAAATCTCTGAGATAGATATGGTGGAGAAGTAGGATTAAACAGTATGTTGAAAAGCAATGACAGGATATGCACATCTCTGCGCTGGCGGATCGGAAGCCAGCCGAGCTGGGACCGAAAGCTGGAAATGTGATCATATTTGCGGAGACCAAATATATACCTAATACATACATGTACGGTATAATGGTGACGGTGGTTGTCGCTCAGACTATTTGCTCAGTCGTGACCATGCCATGATAACAGATATTTATAATTCAGCCTTGGTCATCTTGACGATGATAGTATTTGTGGGTTTTCGGTCTTCAATCCGTATTTACCAACGTAAAAAAGCGCTGAGATTATATGTATTTTCAGTAGGCTTCTAAAATGATAAAGCTGTGACAGCCTGATGTATGGATCTTATCATATTGGGGCCCTTACGGATACACTTCGACCCATTGGGATCTTTTGCGTAATGATGTTTGGCTTCAGTGGCGATGGTTTCATGACGCATTTTTAAGAAAATCGTGCACACTGTTTTTGGAATAGGTTAACTTATTTTCAGTCCTTACTTACCTTCCTTTTAATTGGTAATTCTGAATAAGAATAGTAAACCTCAAAGACTAAAACTAGGTCGTATATATTACGTGAAAATTCTCTAAAATTTACATTTACAGCGAATATATCAGAAACGATAACGGACGAGGTAATCGGGACGAATGGCGAAGCGCTAGCGTCGTGTGTCCGCGGTGGAGAAGTGCACGAGATCACGGTGCGAGATCTGCCTCCCCATCAGGAGAAACTCGAGAAGTTCGTCGAAGACGTTAAGTGAGTACACGTCCCATACAGCGAATATACCAGATGCAGGATTCCGTTGCCGGAAACCAGACCGACAACATCGTCAACTCCTGATGATGCCTCGTAGAGAGGCGAAACACGTGTCGAGTATAGTGTTGTCGGTAGTGGTTTGTTATAGTTATTTGCGTATTTATTTTTGCGGCGGGAGGGTGGGAAAATTTATTGCATGCAAAAATACGCAAGTAATTATAGCGGGTTACACTAATTAACTTCACGTTCTGTATCGCGGAAGAGCAAAGCAAAATTGTTCATCCTTTAATATGGACTTCCGCAAAGTAACGCCTGATTCAATGAATACCAGATGCGTTTGTAGATTAGGTGACCAGAACTGTGAGGTTCTTGTTTTTTGTGTCCGTGGTGAAGAACTGCATGAGATCACGGTGCGAGATCTACTCGTACCTCCTTATCAGGAGAAACTCGTGGTCGCTTTCTTGCCGTCTCGTTCTTGCGCTTGCCTGTTCTTCGATCGGTGTGGAGAAATTACATAAGAAGAGAAGGTCGCATTATAGCCCCTACAAGATTCAAGAGAAGTGTGAGTGTGGATCGCTTCTCGCGCACAATTTCTCGACGAGACTTCTCGCGTGAGTTTGTTCAGAGCATTATGTACACTAAGCTAAACGAGGGGCCGCACATAGTGTGCCACTAAGAGGGATAGACATAGTCACAGACTACTAAGAAGATACTACGTATAGTGACGTATTCAACGCATTTTTCTGGCACTTAGATTTAGCATCTACGTGTAACGTGCCACACACACAAAAAATAGTGGCACAGTGATAAGGACGGACGATTATCGTTCCTTTTCACTTCTACTAGTAAAAAGTTTCATAAGACCATCCCTTTCGTTCTTGCTATTATTATTACGTTGTCAAATCCATATCCGAGAGTTTCATAAGACCATCCCTTTCGTTCTTGCTATTATTATTACGTTGTCAAATCCATATCCATATTCTATATCCATGAAGCTAAACTTATCTGATAATAAATGAATTGTCCTTCAGATACGGCATCTACCCGCTAACAGCGTACGGTTACCGCGTGACGAACGGCCGCGCCGCGTCACCACTAGCCCCCGACCCCCTCCCCGCCGCGTCCCCCGAGCCGCGCGACGTGGAGTCGCGCCGCGTCGTCAACATGATGTGCAGCCTCAAGCCGCCCGGCGACGAACGACACGAGCTGCTGGTGAGTGTACGGTTACCGCGTGACGAACGGTCGCGCCGCGTCGTCAACATGATGTGCAGCCTCAAGCCGCCCGGCGACGAACGACACGAGCTGCTGGTGAGTGTACGGTTACCGCGTGACGAACGGTCGCGCCGCGTCGTCAACATGATGTGCAGCCTCAAGCCGCCCGGCGACGAACGACACGAGCTGCTGGTGAGTGTACGGTTACCGCGTGACGAACGGTCGCGCCGCGTCGTCAACATGATGTGCAGCCTCAAGCCGCCCGGCGACGAACGACACGAGCTGCTGGTGAGTGTACGGTTACCGCGTGACGAACGGTCGCGCCGCGTCGTCAACATGATGTGCAGCCTCAAGCCGCCCGGCGACGAACGACACGAGCTGCTGGTGAGTGTACGGTTACCGCGTGACGAACGGTCGCGCCGCGTCGTCAACATGATGTGCAGCCTCAAGCCGCCCGGCGACGAACGACACGAGCTGCTGGTGAGTGTACGGTTACCGCGTGACGAACGGTCGCGCCGCGTCGTCAACATGATGTGCAGCCTCAAGCCGCCCGGCGACGAACGACACGAGCTGCTGGTGAGTGTACGGTTACCGCGTGACGAACGGCCGCGCCGCGTCGTCAACATGATGTGCAGCCTCAAGCCGCCCGGCGACGAACGACACGAGCTGCTGGTGAGTGTACGGTTACCGCGTGACGAACGGCCGTCGCCCGAGCCGACAATTAAAATAACTTGAAACAAATCACTGACCAAGTGATATTAGTTGAATAGTTTTTCAGAGCATTAAGAGTTTTTTAATTGAATAGTAGTAACAAAAAAATGCCGAACTAAATTCCTAGTACTGAAGTTTCGATTAATCATTATGGATGAAATGAAATTCGATTAAACGTTTGTCGGTAAAACAAATGGACACCCGACTAGGCACCGTTGGAGAGACTGTAGTATCGCTCAGGTTTCGATCGAATCGAAGGCTTTCTCATAGTCCACAAACGCTAAACAGAGGGGCAGGTTATATTCTTCGGTCTTCTGTATAACCTGACGAGGCGTATGGATGTGGTCTAAGGTACTAAAGCGTCTTCGGAAACCGGCTTGTTCGGGAGGCTGGAAATCATCAAGCCTGCGTGCAAAACGATTCGTAATGACTTTTGAAAACAGCTTATAGACATGACTCAGAAGTGAGATGGGTCGGTAGTTCTTCAACAAAGCGTTGTCACCTTTTTTGAAGAACAGTACCACCACACCTCTGTTCTATGCCTTTGGCGTTCTCCCTTCCAGTAAGACGAAATTGAACAACTTCTGAAGGACCGTAAGGATGGGTTTACCACCCGCCTCCAGAAGCTCAGCTATAATTCCGTCCTTCCCAGACGCCTTGTTATTTTTGAGCTGTTCAAGAGCCATTCTAATCTCGCACAAGCTGATGTCCGGGATGTCTTCTGTATAGTGTCGAGTCTAGCTCTGAGGTCTTCCGCTAGATCAACTTCGGGTCTGCATGCAATTTTTGAAGATTTTTTGACCCCCCCCCCCTCCCCCCGTTGTAACGCACCGTAACTTCTTCTTCTGTACCCCCCCCCCCCCACACTCTCTAAGTATATATTTTTATCCTTGGTATAGTTTTAATTGCGATAATCGGATTCCCCGGGAAACATAACTGAAAAGGGTTGCCAATTTGAGAGTTTTGATTCCCTAGTCATTTACTTAAACAAAAAAACAATGTTACGTAACGTGGTGTAAGGAAGACCCTCTCCCGCCCCTGTAACGCATCGTACGTTTTACGAGACCCCCCTCCCCCCTAAATTGCGTTACGTAATACTTGAACGCCCCCAAACTTCCGTAACACAATTGACAGATCGTGATTTTTGTTTTTATTAAGGCCTTAACTAATGTACTTGTACAATCGATCCTTAAATGTTTCTCCCTTCGCAGATGACGATCTTACTCCGTATGGACGACAAAATGAACCGTCAGCTGACGTGCTGCGTGTCGCGGCGCGACTCCGCCCCGCAGCTCGCGCGCGAGCTCGTACAACTCGGGTTCATACACGAGGTCAGTACATGTAGCCTTGTACATGTGTGACAGATGACGATCTTACTCCGTATGGACGACAAGATGAACCGACAGCTGACGTGCTGCGTGTCGCGGCGCGACTCCGCCCCGCAGCTCGCGCGCGAGCTCGTACAACTCGGGTTCATACACGAGGTCAGTACATGTAGCCTTGTACATGTGTGACAGATGACGATCTTACTCCGTATGGACGACAAGATGAACCGTCAGCTGACGTGCTGCGTGTCGCTCGTACAACTCGGGTTCATACACGAGGTCAGTACATGTAGCCTTGTACATGTGTGACAGATGACGATCTTACTCCGTATGGACGACAAGATGAACCGTCAGCTGACGTGCTGCGTGTCGCTCGTACAACTCGGGTTCATACACGAGGTCAGTACCGACTGTAGCCTTGTACATGTGTGACAGATGACGATCTTACTCCGTATGGACGACAAGATGAACCGACAGCTGACGTGCTGCGTGTCGCTCGTACAACTCGGGTTCATACACGAGGTCAGTACATGTAGCCTTGTACATGTGTGACAGATGACGATCTTACTTCGTATGGACGACAAGACGAACCGACAGCTGACGTGCTGCGTGTCGCTCGTACAACTCGGCTTCATACACGAGGTCAGTACATGTAGCCTTGTACATGTGTGACAGATGACGATCCTACTCCGTATGGACGACAAGATGAACCGTCAGCTGACGTGCTGTGTGTCGCTCGTACAACTCGGCTTCATACACGAGGTCAGTACCTGTAGCCTTGTACATGTGTGACAGATGACGGTGTCACTTCGTATGGACGACAAGATGAACCGTCAGCTGACGTGCTGCGTGTCGCTCGTACAACTCGGGTTCATACACGAGGTCAGTACATGTAGCCTTGTACATGTGTGACAGATGACGATCTTACTCCGTATGGACGACAAGATGAACCGACAGCTGACGTGCTGCGTGTCGCTCGTACAACTCGGCTTCATACACGAGGTCAGTACATGTAGCCTTGTACATGTGTGACAGATGACGATCTTACTGCGTATGGACGACAAGATGAACCGACAGCTGACGTGCTGCGTGTCGCTCGTACAACTCGGGTTCATACACGAGGTCAGTACATGTAGCCTTGTACATGTGTGACAGATGACGATCTTACTCCGTATGGACGACAAGATGAACCGTCAGCTGACGTGCTGCGTGTCGCTCGTACAACTCGGGTTCATACACGAGGTCAGTACATGTAGCCTTGTACATGTGTGACAGATGACGATCTTACTGCGTATGGACGACAAGATGAACCGACAGCTGACGTGCTGCGTGTCGCTCGTACAACTCGGGTTCATACACGAGGTCAGTACCGACTGTAGCCTTGTACATGTGTGACAGATGACGATCTTACTGCGTATGGACGACAAGATGAACCGACAGCTGACGTGCTGCGTGTCGCTCGTACAACTCGGCTTCATACACGAGGTCAGTACATGTAGCCTTGTACATGTGACAGATGACGATCTTACTGCGTATGGACGACAAGATGAACCGACAGCTGACGTGCTGCGTGTCGCTCGTACAACTCGGCTTCATACACGAGGTCAGTACATGTAGCCTTGTACATGTGTGACAGATGACGATCTTACGCTTCATACACGAGGTCAGTACATGTAGCCTTGTACATGTGTGACAGATGACGATCTTACGCTTCATACACGAGGTCAGTACCGACATGTAGCCTTGTACAAGTGTGACAGATGACGATCTTACGCTTCATACACGAGGTCAGTACCGACTGTAGCCTTGTACATGAGTGACAGATGACGATCTTACGCTTCATACACGAGGTCAGTACCGACATGTAGCCTTGTACATGTGTGACAGGTGACGATCTTACGCTTCATACACGAGGTCAGTACCGACATGTAGCCTTGTACATGTGTGACAGGTGACGATCTTACGCTTCATACACGAGGTCAGTACCGACATGTAGCCTTGTACAAGTGTGACAGATGACGATCTTACGCTTCATACACGAGGTCAGTACCGACTGTAGCCTTGTACATGAGTGACAGATGACGATCTTACGCTTCATACACGAGGTCAGTACCGACATGTAGCCTTGTACATGTGTGACAGGTGACGATCTTACGCTTCATACACGAGGTCAGTACCGACATGTAGCCTTGTACATGTGTGACAGATGACGATCTTACTGCGTATGGACGACAAGATGAACCGTCAGCTGACGTGCTGCGTGTCGCTCGTACAACTCGGCTTCATACACGAGGTCAGTACATGTAGCCTTGTACATGTGTGACAGATGACGATCTTACTCCGTATGGACGACAAGATGAACCGACAGCTGACGTACTGCGTGTCGCTCGTACAACTCGGCTTCATACACGAGGTCAGTACATGTAGCCTTGTACATGTGTGACAGATGACGATCCTACTTCGTATGGACGACAAGATGAACCGTCAGCTGACGTGCTGCGTGTCGCTCGTACAACTCGGCTTCATACACGAGGTCAGTACCGACTGTAGCCTTGTACATGTGTGACAGATGACGATCCTACTTCGTATGGACGACAAGATGAACCGTCAGCTGACGTGCTGCGTGTCGCTCGTACAACTCGGCTTCATACACGAGGTCAGTACCGACTGTAGCCTTGTACATGTGTGACAGATGACGGTCTTACTGCGTATAGACGACAAGATGAACCGACAGCTGACGTGCTGCGTGTCGCTCGTACAACTCGGCTTCATACACGAGGTCAGTACATGTAGCCTTGTACATGTGACAGATGACGATCTTACTCCGTATGGACGACAAGATGAACCGTCAGCTGACGTGCTGCGTGTCGCTCGTACAACTCGGGTTCATACACGAGGTCAGTACCGACTGTAGCCTTGTACATGTGACAGATGACGATCTTACTGCGTATGGACGACAAGATGAACCGTCAGCTGACGTGCTGCGTGTCGCTCGTACAACTCGGCTTCATACACGAGGTCAGTACATGTAGCCTTGTACATGTGTGACAGATGACGATCTTACTCCGTATGGACGACAAGATGAACCGACAGCTGACGTACTGCGTGTCGCTCGTACAACTCGGCTTCATACACGAGGTCAGTACATGTAGCCTTGTACATGTGTGACAGATGACGATCCTACTTCGTATGGACGACAAGATGAACCGTCAGCTGACGTGCTGCGTGTCGCTCGTACAACTCGGCTTCATACACGAGGTCAGTACCGACTGTAGCCTTGTACATGTGTGACAGATGACGATCCTACTTCGTATGGACGACAAGATGAACCGTCAGCTGACGTGCTGCGTGTCGCTCGTACAACTCGGCTTCATACACGAGGTCAGTACCGACTGTAGCCTTGTACATGTGTGACAGATGACGGTCTTACTGCGTATAGACGACAAGATGAACCGACAGCTGACGTGCTGCGTGTCGCTCGTACAACTCGGCTTCATACACGAGGTCAGTACATGTAGCCTTGTACATGTGACAGATGACGATCTTACTCCGTATGGACGACAAGATGAACCGTCAGCTGACGTGCTGCGTGTCGCTCGTACAACTCGGGTTCATACACGAGGTCAGTACCGACTGTAGCCTTGTACATGTGACAGATGACGATCTTACTGCGTATGGACGACAAGATGAACCGTCAGCTGACGTGCTGCGTGTCGCTCGTACAACTCGGCTTCATACACGAGGTCAGTACATGTAGCCTTGTACATGTGACAGATGACGATCTTACTCCGTATGGACGACAAGATGAACCGACAGCTGACGTGCTGCGTGTCGCTCGTACAACTCGGCTTCATACACGAGGTCAGTACATGTAGCCTTGTACATGTGACAGATGACGATCTTACTCCGTATGGACGACAAGATGAACCGTCAGCTGACGTGCTGCGTGTCGCTCGTACAACTCGGGTTCATACACGAGGTCAGTACATGTAGCCTTGTACATGTGTGACAGATGACGATCCTACTTCGTATGGACGACAAGATGAACCGTCAGCTGACGTGCTGCGTGTCGCTCGTACAACTCGGCTTCATACACGAGGTCAGTACCGACTGTAGCCTTGTACATGTGTGACAGATGACGATCCTACTTCGTATGGACGACAAGATGAACCGTCAGCTGACGTGCTGCGTGTCGCTCGTACAACTCGGCTTCATACACGAGGTCAGTACCGACTGTAGCCTTGTACATGTGTGACAGATGACGGTCTTACTGCGTATAGACGACAAGATGAACCGACAGCTGACGTGCTGCGTGTCGCTCGTACAACTCGGCTTCATACACGAGGTCAGTACATGTAGCCTTGTACATGTGACAGATGACGATCTTACTCCGTATGGACGACAAGATGAACCGTCAGCTGACGTGCTGCGTGTCGCTCGTACAACTCGGGTTCATACACGAGGTCAGTACCGACTGTAGCCTTGTACATGTGACAGATGACGATCTTACTGCGTATGGACGACAAGATGAACCGTCAGCTGACGTGCTGCGTGTCGCTCGTACAACTCGGCTTCATACACGAGGTCAGTACATGTAGCCTTGTACATGTGACAGATGACGATCTTACTCCGTATGGACGACAAGATGAACCGACAGCTGACGTGCTGCGTGTCGCTCGTACAACTCGGCTTCATACACGAGGTCAGTACATGTAGCCTTGTACATGTGACAGATGACGATCTTACTCCGTATGGACGACAAGATGAACCGTCAGCTGACGTGCTGCGTGTCGCTCGTACAACTCGGCTTCATACACGAGGTCAGTACATGTAGCCTTGTACATGTGACAGATGACGATCTTACTCCGTATGGACGACAAGATGAACCGACAGCTGACGTGCTGCGTGTCGCTCGTACAACTCGGCTTCATACACGAGGTCAGTACATGTAGCCTTGTACATGTGACAGATGACGATCTTACTCCGTATGGACGACAAGATGAACCGACAGCTGACGTGCTGCGTGTCGCTCGTACAACTCGGCTTCATACACGAGGTCAGTACATGTAGCCTTGTACATGTGTGACAGATGACGATCTTACTCCGTATGGACGACAAGATGAACCGTCAGCTGACGTGCTGCGTGTCGCTCGTACAACTCGGCTTCATACACGAGGTCAGTACATGTAGCCTTGTACATGTGACAGATGACGATCTTACTCCGTATGGACGACAAGATGAACCGACAGCTGACGTGCTGCGTGTCGCTCGTACAACTCGGCTTCATACACGAGGTCAGTACATGTAGCCTTGTACATGTGACAGATGACGATCTTACTCCGTATGGACGACAAGATGAACCGACAGCTGACGTGCTGCGTGTCGCTCGTACAACTCGGCTTCATACACGAGGTCAGTACATGTAGCCTTGTACATGTGACAGATGACGATCTTACTCCGTATGGACGACAAGATGAACCGTCAGCTGACGTGCTGCGTGTCGCTCGTACAACTCGGGTTCATACACGAGGTCAGTACATGTAGCCTTGTACATGTGACAGATGACGATCTTACTCCGTATGGACGACAAGATGAACCGACAGCTGACGTGCTGCGTGTCGCTCGTACAACTCGGCTTCATACACGAGGTCAGTACCGACTGTAGCCTTGTACATGTGTGACAGATGACGATCTTACTCCGTATGGACGACAAGATGAACCGTCAGCTGACGTGCTGCGTGTCGCTCGTACAACTCGGGTTCATACACGAGGTCAGTACCGACTTGTAGCCTTGTACATGTGTGACAGATGACGATCTTACTCCGTATGGACGACAAGATGAACCGACAGCTGACGTGCTGCGTGTCGCTCGTACAACTCGGCTTCATACACGAGGTCAGTACATGTAGCCTTGTACATGTGTGACAGATGACGATCTTACTCCGTATGGACGACAAGATGAACCGTCAGCTGACGTGCTGCGTGTCGCTCGTACAACTCGGGTTCATACACGAGGTCAGTACATGTAGCCTTGTACATGTGACAGATGACGATCTTACTCCGTATGGACGACAAGATGAACCGACAGCTGACGTGCTGCGTGTCGCTCGTACAACTCGGCTTCATACACGAGGTCAGTACATGTAGCCTTGTACATGTGTGACAGATGACGATCCTACTCCGTATGGACGACAAGATGAACCGACAGCTGACGTGCTGCGTGTCGCTCGTACAACTCGGGTTCATACACGAGGTCAGTACATGTAGCCTTGTACATGTGTGACAGATGACGATCCTACTCCGTATGGACGACAAGATGAACCGTCAGCTGACGTGCTGCGTGTCGCTCGTACAACTCGGCTTCATACACGAGGTCAGTACCGACTGTAGCCTTGTACATGTGACAGATGACGATCTTACTGCGTATGGACGACAAGATGAACCGTCAGCTGACGTGCTGCGTGTCGCTCGTACAACTCGGCTTCATACACGAGGTCAGTACATGTAGCCTTGTACATGTGTGACAGATGACGATCCTACTCCGTATGGACGACAAGATGAACCGTCAGCTGACGTGCTGCGTGTCGCTCGTACAACTCGGCTTCATACACGAGGTCAGTACCGACTGTAGCCTTGTACATGTGACAGATGACGATCTTACTGCGTATGGACGACAAGATGAACCGTCAGCTGACGTGCTGCGTGTCGCTCGTACAACTCGGCTTCATACACGAGGTCAGTACCGACTGTAGCCTTGTACATGTGACAGATGACGATCTTACTGCGTATGGACGACAAGATGAACCGTCAGCTGACGTGCTGCGTGTCGCGGCGCGACTCCGCCCCGCAGCTCGCACGCGAGCTCGTACAACTCGGGTTCATACACGAGGTCAGTACCGATACCGACATGTAGCCTTGTACTATCGACAAAATTGAATCCTGACCATTGATTTAGAATATTATTATTATTGTGTGTTATCAGGCAGGCAGTTGAAACAACTGATAGGTGCCTGTATCCAGTTTATCTTCACTTAGTAAAAAGTATTCTTTTGGCTAGTTAGGTGTTTGTCTAGTCTATTCTTAAATTGATTGACATTCGCTGCTGAGATTACGTCTTCTGGTAATTTGTTCCACATTTTGACCACTCGGTTGCTGAGAAAGTGTTTGCGAGGGTTGTTCTTGTGCAGATCAATTGATAATTTTAATTGATGGCCTCGAGTTTGAGTGTTATTGTTACGCTTGAAGATGTCCTGAAATTGGTCCAAGTCGTAATATCCCGTCAGAATTTTATACTTTTCGATCAGGTCCCCACGCTTTCGGCGATCTTCTAACGTCGTTAGCTTCAGAATATATAAGTGGATCCCCAAACAGCTCAAAAAAATGGCCCCAAAAAATGGGCTGCAGAAGTAAATATTTCGGTCCTTTTGCTCCGCTATTCAGTTCTGACAGTTGACATTTGGTCACCTTACGGTATAGCATCATTATTCCTTAAACATAAAAAGTTTCTACTATTTTGCGGTGTTATTCGCAAATTTGACACTTATTGCTCACTTCACAAAGTTTTTTATTCTTTTGAGTTTTTTTTATTACCTATAGTTTATTGGAAATGAGCGTTATTAGCTTCAACTGAAACATGATAGAAATGACTTTTAGTGCCACTTTTCTTGGTTTTTTTGTTTGGCTCTGTGCGTCCATTTATTATTTAATGTCATTGGCTTGTCATAGTAACATTGAAAGTCAAATTGTACGTCAGATGCAGCAATTTTATTTTCAAAGTTACTATGACAAGCTCCTATTGTGGATCAGGATTCAATTTTGTCGATAGTACACGTGTGACAGGTGACGGCCTCCGTATGGCGACATCATTTTATGAATATCACTAGATAGTATAAATAAAATAAAGTCACTTTTTCTGTCCAACGGATTTTTATGAGATTTTTTTTAATAGGTAGAGTAATTCAAGAGGAAGGTTTTCATGTAGGTATAGTACCCGTGCGCAGCCGGGGCGGGTCGCTAGTACTTACTAAAAGACGAGAAATCTATCTCGAAACGGAAAATCTATCGCCGCACCAATTTTTTTAATATACTAAGTCAAAACAGCAACTAAAAACGTGACAGAATCGTATGAAACAAGACAACAAAAATTTTTTTCACAAACTTGCTACGGAATGTTGATGTTACTTACTTTAAATTAAACCCGGAAATCCTATGTATCCGGTGTCATGTGCTAAGATGATATGTAAAGAGATTTCATGTATTTATTTCACACCTAGGACTGCAAACAAACTGTCTTTTGTATTGAAACGTCAAATTGTGACACTAGGTCTTGATATTCAGCCACAGAAAACAAAAATAACCTTAGAAGTCATGTCTATACCACCAGGTAAAAGGATACCTCAAACAGATTAAAAATAACCGGCCAAGTGCGAGTCGGACTCGCGCGCGAAGGGTTCCGTACCATTATCAATTTATTATTAAAAAAATACAGTTAAATCAACCTACCTCAAAAACTATAGGAGATAATTTAATCAAACCAAAAATCGTTGATAGAGTTTATTATTGTACATAACATATATATTTTTTTTAATTTTATATCGCGTAGTTTAAGAAATAGAGGGGGGGGGACACATTTTTCAGACTTTGAGAGCTGATTTCTCGAAAACGATTTGCTTAAATAAAAATAAGATGTATAAAACTTCATATCATTTTTAAAGACCTTTCTGTTAATAACCCACACGCTCATATACAACTAAAAAAAAATTTCTATCCCTCAGTTACATGTATGGAGGGCCCCCACCCCAATGGTTTTTTTTTACAATTTAGTATCATAATCCTGTAGCGGTTCATACAATACATATCCTAACCAAATTTCGTTACTGTAGCATTTATAGTTTCCGAATAAATCGGCTGTGACAGACGGACAGACGGACATGACGAATCTATAAGGGTTCCGTTTTTGCCATTTTGGCTACGGAACCCTAAAAAATTAAGCGCGATTTTTTTTAAATGTTTACGATACTGTAAAATGAAATAGTATGGTTCGGCGAAATCAGTTCGTTTTATTTCATGGCAAGTTTGTGAAAAGCACTATACAAATCTCGGCGAGAAACAGGGTTACAGGCCGCGTATCCCTATCTGGCCTCAGTTCCTTCGGCCAGATATCTACTTGACCTGTAACCCTTCGTTTCCCGTCCTCTATAGTAATGTACTATTAACCCAGGCCCTAAGTCAATTAAATTTTCCCCTAAAATTTGCAGTCGGACCGCGACAAACTCTGTCGACTCATGGAGGAGTCTCTGCGCAGCTCTTTCGGCGCGAGACCGCAACTCGCCAGCTAGTGCCGTCCCGCTCACACGCGCGGCTGCCCGCCTAGTGCCGTCGCACTCACACCACGTCAGGCATATGTAACTCTACACACGATTGCAAGGAAGGTACGTACGTGAGGGTTGAACGAACGGGTTGAAACTACGGACAACGGGGTTGAAACTACGGTCGACGGGGTTGAAACAACGGACGACGGGGTTGAAAGTACGGACGACGGGGTTGAAACTACGGACGACGGGGTTGAAACTACGGTCGACGGGGTTGAAAGTACGGACGACGAGGTTGAAACTACGATCGACAGGGTTGGAAATACAGTATACCGAGTTGGAGCTACGGACGATCGGAGTTGGAACTACGTTTGAACTTCGCCAGAACAGGTTGGAATTATGATTTGCGAAGTTGGAACTATGATCAACGAGGTTGGAACTATGATCAATGAGGTTGAAACTATGATTGACGGAGTTTGAACTACGCTCGCTTGTGCTTGAACTATGGTCCACGAGGTTTGGAACTACGATCACTGAGGTTGAAACTAATATCGCCAAGGTTGAAACTACGGTCGTCGAAGTTTGAACTACACTCAATCGAGTTGAATCTACTATCGTCCGGGTTGAAACTACCATCGACCGGGTTGAAACTACAACCAACCAGGTTTGAATTACGATCATCACTGTTCTTAATAAAATCGACTGGGTCGTGAATAGAATCGTGATAAGAGCGTGTTCAAAATGAAACTACGAGATAGTTTTATTTATTGATCGCGTGGGATTACCGTAGACGTACTAAAGGTTCGAATCGAATTGTACCGCTTGTATCGAGTTACGTATGTTAAATTGACGCGCGAATTGTAACTTATAGATGTTATTTTATTATTTAACGCGTCACATCTTAGTGATCTTACTTAGTGATTTCATGTGATAACGATGATTTTATAAAATACATCTATTAAGCGCTGTTATTAAAAATTCTTTTGTAACTATCGTTTGCTGTATAAAATTGTCGTTATCACTTGTCAATTGTCAGATTTTATAAAAACAGACAAAATGTGTAGGTAAAGAAAACTTTGGTAAATTACCATCTGTGTAGATGCCTAGTTTTCGATAACTAAAAAGATGTGATGCTTCGGCATTTCGTTCGTTACGAAACAATATACAATAACAAAATAATTTGTTTTCAACATGTATTAGCGGAATAGTTAGTACTAGGCGTATCTGGTTAAAAATATCTTTAAATATTTGGATACGTAAACCGAATGCCTAATTTAGCGCGTGAGTCAAGTCCTTAGTCTATAGAGTCTGAACGGAAAATGAAACTATACAGGGTGGCTCATTCAAATCGGTCAGTATGGGAAAGTCTGAAACTATAAGACATAGGAAGATATGTTCTTAGGAACCATGTCACCGATTTTGATAAAATGAAAAACTGCACTCATACGTTTGAAAAAAAATTGTACCCAGCCGAGGAATCAAACTCGGTTGTTTTGTCTAGATTATTTCTTGTGGGGCTAGGTAAGGATGAAGTGTACAAAATAAACTATGACACCGTTGGAAGACCTAAAAGCAGTCATAGAGTCAATATTAAACCAAATTCACGACAAATGCAATAGTAAGATCGTTACCTAAACGCAGTCAGCTTATTAATTTTAGATATCATATTTCACAGAGACATTTTCTGCTAAAGACCTGCACAATCGATATCTAAATAGAAATAGTGTTAGATTTTTTTTTCAAACCACCCGGTTTTCCATTCCCCAGCTGGGTAGTTTTTTTATTTCAAGTGTATGAATGCAGTTTTTCTTTTTATCAAAATCGGTGACATTGTTCCTAAAAACATATCTTCGTATGTCTTACAGTTTCAGACTCCCATACTGACCGATTTGAATGAGTCACCCTGTATAACGTGCCTTCTGTTTCTGAAACTCGAATCACTTTAAACCCACGGAAGGATTGAATTGTTGGGCTGGTACCATAAGGTAGGCTGGTGTCCTACCAATGTAATATAAACCTTTAGAATTGGTTATAAGGATATTGTATAGTATATGTTATCCGTGGGTTATAAAGTGGTATTTTTTTAGTTGTGATCCTGTTTCATAGCGCATTATAAAAATATGCTGATTGGAAGTCGAAAATTGACCTAAGGTAACGGTTAGAAAATTCTAGATTAAATAACGGTCAAAATATAATTATATCATGAGTTCTGTATCCAAAATCCAAATGATTTCGTTTTAGAAGCGATTTTACTTAAAATTGCTAAGAACAATTCGTGAAAATTCACAGGGTTATGTTTTTGGATACAGAGCTACTAGTATTCGATTTGGAAATATTTCATCAAATAACCTAAAAACCCAAATAGCTATTTGTAAACTATGTCGCATTGACGCAAAGTCTACTGACTATGTAGCCAAAATGCCAAACGCTGACAGATAGCGTTGAAAATGTCAGAGAAACAAATGTTTTTCGGGAATGTACGATTTTTTTTGTTTTTTTTTTGTTTTTACAGAAATAATCATTGTGACTGTCACTCATTCCATCTATTTCAATTGACTTTTCCTCGATGACGTCGCGTTCTCCAGATATAAGTGAAATTTTGATCTAATTCACATTGGTTTAGAGTTAACAATTAAAGTGAAAACTGTCTTTGATTTTTTCCGTATAAATCCGAAAAAAATGAGCCGTTTGGAAAAAAACAGGATTTAATCCGGAAATTTTCAACTTTCAGTAGCGTAGCGTAGTTTCCTCTCTGTCACTATTATGGATACAACAAAGATAGCGTTCCATTCCCGACCAGGGCTGCCGGTATCCGTGTTACCCGCAGACACGTGTACACGAATCCTTAGCACCGGCGGTACTAAGAACCCGAACGACACGAAACGCCAAGAAACGTTTCCAACTTAGAAACGTTTCCAAGCGCGGGTCCGAGGATCTACTTAGAAACTTTTCCAAGCTTGAGTCTTGCGGATCCATTACAATTGAATATTCGAAAAACCTATGTTTTTATTAGTAAAAAGTCTGAAACAAAAAAATACCTACCGAAAAATTCGCAGTTTTTTACGAATTACGCAGCTAGAAATTTTCTTTGTTGCAGGTTAAATGCGGTTCAATACTTTGTTCAAATATAAAATCGTACCTATATTTTAGATTGCCACTGCCACTACACATTGAGGGCGGATCAGACACAGGTACTCGGGTACCCGTGTCTTAATTACACGGTTCCTAATGAAACGTTTCCAACGGGTAAGAAACCCGTTTCCCGGTAGCAAAGAAACGGGTACACGGAAACGGGTACACGAAACCCGGACACGACCGAGAGCCCTATTCTCGACTGAGCATTAGCGATTGTATTGCAACGCACTCAGTAGACATTGTGGCATTGCCACAAAGTCTACCAATTGCTACTTGGGTTTTCACTTTAGGGTATGTTCATGAAACAGTGGTCCAACATAACTTTGGATTGGCGTGTGAATGTTACTGTTATATATAGGTTATCACTAGCTGTTTAATGTCAGACACCTTTAAGCTTTACTATACGGATATTGGTTAACTGGGAAAGACTTACTTTATTCATAAACTTCGCCTAAATTAACAAGCCAATAATTTTTTGTCCCTTTCTGACTTATCAAAATGTCTATAAGATCGAAAGGGACAAACCATACTTATCAACTTGCTAAGTTAAGGAGACATTTAGGTCCCAATTTTAGTGATACACAGGTTGTTTAAACACCCACTGAAACCCTTGACGCCCTGTATAAGTGCTGTGCAATGTTTACTGTGAAACCAAACTCGAAATTGCGAAAAAAAATTCTTATTCTAACATTTTGTTACTGTGATTGTGACATTTTGTATGGTAGAGCTTATTTGCAATTTCAGCGTTGGTCCCATAGTGAAAGTTACTCAGTATGACATATAGGTTGTCTGAAGATTTCAGTTAAGGTGCGTTCAAACTAAAAGAGCATTCGCTGTTCTAACCTCCCACTCTACGAAATTCGATCGGTACACAAAACGTGATTGGTTGATTTCGTAGAACGGGCGCTAGAACAGCGAATGCTCTTTTGGTTTAAACGCACCTTTACTAGTGAACGATCTTACACACACTACATTATTCGATGCTATCAACATAATTATATACTTAGGAAAACCTTTTGGACATGTCACTAAAAAAATGATAATCGTTGATCGGTAATCATACTTAGCTCTTTTTGAAATTTCAAGGTCAAATATCAATTCTGATTGATATCTAGAATATTCGATTGAAGAAATGATTTCTTCAGTTAATCAATATCCACTGCCATTGGCGCTAAATATCCTCTTTAATACTTCCGATGCACTTAGGTTAACGAGTTATTACAACGGCGGGTTGGCTCTATCGCAATTTGTTTCTTTCATTCAAACACTTCTTTCAAAAAAGTAACCTGACGAACCTTCGTGATGAAAAATAAAATATCTAAACCTTGCAAATTTTGTGTTGACAACCTCACAAGTATTCTACATCGCCGCAATACTTCTCAACTTCGTATTTGCAACAATCTTGATGGATGAAATGAAACACCCGTAGGTATTCAGAGTGAAAGAAATGCGAAGATTACTGTAGATCTGTGGTTATGTAAGCGACGACAATATTAAACCTAATTGCAAAGACAAGGTCTATCCTATGAGTGTTACGTTAGTATGCAATTATTACAAATGCAATTCCAAGCTCTTAATAATCTATGCTATGAGATATTAGTACCTAACGCATTAATTCATTGAACAGTGGGCACGCTACTGCGACCGCCAATCCGCTGGCCCATCGTGGTGATTATGGGCATTACCTCTTAATAAACAGGTAATAGGAGAGCCCTGTGGCACTGGTCTCACCGCGAGCTACTAAGCTATGAACTATCGGCTATAAACACGAACAAAAGAAACGCACTCCCGTGTAAATAAAAGAGACACGGCGATACTCGCCCAGCGGTGATAGTTGATAGCCGGGCGAGTATCGCCGTGTCTCTTTTATTGCCACGGGAGTGCGTATCTTTTGTTTGTCCAGCCATTCACTGAAATAGCCTGATACGTATGCCACGTATGTCTATCCTTCCAATGCGTTACATGCTTAGGTTTACAATTTCTTGGTTTAGGTGTTTGATGAAAGATGCAAAGTGCGATTGGGTTTATTTGCTGTTATATATCGTACTCGCTTAGTGTAGTTACGCCGTATTCTTCTAATGCTAGCAGAAGGTATTTTATACTGTTGACTAAAGTTTATTATATAATTTAAAAAATAAACCGGAGTAATCGATAAAATTCTAAAGCAATGGAGATCTTTTGAGTCCTATTGGACTCAAAAGATCTCCATTCAATTATAATATAATCAACTAAAGACAAATGTGCAGCTGAATCTGTAATTTTACATTCCTAATTTGTGTTATGAGAAAAGTTGTATTTGTTTGGGGGTATTTAAACTTTTCGGTGCCACGTCAAATAGAAAAGCTGAATTTGAACTCAACTCGTGCATAGGTCTATATTTCCGTGGACCGTGACTTAAATATCGGTCTTTGGCTGTGCCAATATATCAGTCATTATTAAGTCTTCAGTGTAAAAGCCGTTCTGCTATATTATAATAGGGTCTTATGAAGAGATTTTGTATCGCCGAATTGTGTATTTTTAATACGAATGAAGTCAAGTCGTTGTATGTAAGTGTTATATAGGTACTTGTAACAATTGCCGTCAATGGAAGGGACGCGAGGAGAATAAAACCATTTCGTATGAACTGAGTACATTAACCATGCTTTTTTTCTTAGTATTTATTTCTCTTATTATTTAAAATCGTAAAATAAAAAATGTTTACCCATATGCACGGTAAACACAGAAAGTGCTATTTTTAAGGGTTAACTTGGGCACAGAACAGAAAATGATACTTTTCGGTACGGGTGTAGGAATGTGTAGTATATTCATAGTAGTTAGCGAAAATATCTACACATTATTGTGAAATCGATCGTCATTATAATTACTATTAAGTGCTGTATTTTGTTTTTCTAATTAAAATTGGACGTAATTATGCAAAAGGGAACCAATCCACACGAATCTGTCATTTTAAAGATTGTCTTTGTTTCTTGTGATTTAAAGTGTTAATTATAATGAAAAATTCATGTGGGCTGGTTCCCTTTTGCATAATAACGTCCATTGAGAAAATATTGTGTAAAGAAATACAGATAAATCTGTACTCAGTTTATACGAAATACGACTTATTCTCTCGTAAAATCGCACTTGGTCACAATTTAAACTCAAAATCCGTCTTAGACGTATTTTAAACATACCAGCGGAACCCAAATGGGTACAAACAGAACTACACATAACTAGGAATCGGGGCGTTATCTCTGTAAAGTGTTCGAAAGATAAAGGACCTAAAATTGGCCTGTTGACAGTAGTAAAGGATCACAGAAATAATTAATTTAAAAAAATCATTAATATGTGGGATAACCATTCGTATGTCTAAGCACTGATCAGTGCACGATGAAACTATTAGAAAAAAATATTCGCGACAACGTAAGGAATTATATTTTTAAAATAATACGTCTGAATCAGTCTGACGATATTGACGGAAATAATCGAAGCGAATGACGTCACATCTGTTTTATATTCTCTCTTTTTGTTTAGTCGAACCATATGCTTGCTTTAGTCGCTACATAAGCAATACGCTTGTGACGTCACAAGTTTGGAAATGGACGCCATGACACTATTGGGCGTTATGTCGCGTGGTTTAATTTTGTTACAAAAAATGCAACTATCAATGTTAAAACTAAAAGTACATCTGAAATATTGTGTTTTCGAAATTAATAAATGAGTACATAATATATTGCTCATAAATATGTTACGACGATTAGTTATTACACAGAATTAGAGTGCACTGGGACATATTTTTGACCATTTTTGTGTACACCTTATTTTGACATTGTCTGTACAAATTGTCAACAGGCCAATTCTCTTGCAGTTATTAGTGTGACAATATAGCTAAATTGAAAAACGTTAAAGTTAGGGTAGCTCCGTTATCCATGGAGTTATCTAATTTTTTAATATTATGGGTGAATCAACTTTTTGTGTCTGTTATTGCCATGGTTACGGTCGCCTGAGTCACGCTGGTTTTATGCAAAATTATGCAAACATGCATTCATGGCCTATCAAGGAAAGGGTTTATTAACACCAGGAAAATGCATGATTGCATTGTTTAAGTATCATAATTATGCATAAAACCAGCGTGACTCGGGTGACCGTAACCATGGTAATAACAGACAGAAAAAACTTGATTCGCCCTTATAGTTGCAAAGTTGTAACGAAAATACAGTAAATTTTATAATGACCAGCTATAGCGTCGATTCCCATGGTCCTAGCTAGTCATCTCGCCAATGTTGGCCCAAACGTTGGTTCAAACGTGCATTAGTGTGATATAACGGCTAAGTATCGTGATCAATCCGTGCATTAACCCCTTACTAGTCGATTGTGAATCTTATTCCGATGTGAATTTAACTTATTTTTAATTAAATTACTATGTCGGGATGTACAACTTTATTTTTCGCGACCTAATGTAGATTTGTATGGGTCCATCACTTTTTTTATTGTTATTCTGTCAGGTCACCCAGGGGACTAAAGTTGCATAGTTAAAAAAAATGTCCAGCACGCCCTGCTAACATGATAATACACCATAAAAAGCCCACGTAACTGTAAAAAAATCAGTTTTGTAAACTGTGATTTTAAGAGTGACCCAGGAGACCATAACCAGAAACGAATGACAAGAAAAGCTGATTGTCCCAGAGAATGCTTTTTAGCATAAAATCTGCATTTTGTATAAAATACACGTGATTTAGCGTCATTTATTATCTTATGAATGTATTGTTGTATATTCTGACAGGGTAACATAGAAAATAATAGTTTCCAATTGGTACGCTTTCAAAATTGTATAAAATATAGAAAATTTTGTAAATTATAGCGAAAACTCGGAAAGGTTCATAGTGGTTAGTCTGAACATCGAGAATGCTTTAGCTTAGGATTTGTATGAACGTGTAAATGATATTTAAAAAATATTTAATTGAAAAAACATACATTAATTATAATATTTGTATAGTGAGGCTTCCTTTAGAGCTTTATGGATGTGGTTTTGTAAGTATACGGAAAATTGAACATACTCACTATAGAATTAAGGGTTTAAATTGTTTAAAAATTGCAGCCTACTTATTTTTGAAATTTATTTACATATCACTAGACACTTACTGTCTTGTAAAGGTTGGCACCACTGCATTTTACTTCGCTTTGATTCATTTAAAAATATTTCAGTGTTGCCAACTGAAAAGGGCAGTTTCAGGTCAATTCTATGTGTGATGTTGCATTTATACAAATTTGTTCTGCTTTAATTTCTATTTAAAATAGCGGTGCTAGATTTATGTACACCACTTGAATTTGTTAAAACTTTTTTATTTCCCGACAAGTTAGTTCGAAAGACTAGATTTTTTGTTACGATGTTTATATTATTCGGTTAATCTTTATGCAAATATTACATAATTCATTTGATATGCCACTAGTTGTATAAAATGGCTATTATTGTTGTAAAAAATTACACTGCAATTCAATGTATTGGAAAGACAAGTGTATTTTTTGGGATCTTCATAAAAAAATCGAACTGATAATTGAGCGATAACTAAAAAAAAAACAAGATATTTTTATTCCCATTTAAGCACATTACTTATATGCTTTATTTTATTCTCATAAAAATATTGTATCATCGCATCGTAAAATCATATATTTTTAAAAATATGTCTTCAATGGCATATCGTTTATTTTTACTGATGTAAAACTCTTGTCGGAAATTATTTAAACATTCTAGAACTTCACGTTGTTCCTATTTTGTTACTTTTTGGTGCTTGTTTTTTTGTATAGCTATTGATTGATTTTGAATTAGCTAGTGGTGCCAAAAATACTAGGTGCCAACGTGAATCCTTATTATCCCTCCAGTTTTCTTTTAAATACAAAATGACTTCCAATGCTTTAAAAGTTATATTATAAAACTAGATGGCGCTACTAGCACAATTTATAGTCAGCTACAGGTTCAAAAGTATCTTACCTTTTTTTGAACCGTAAAAAGCAACTGAACAGACAGAAAAATGAGAATCGATGTAGGTAAACTAGTAACGCCATCTAGTGAGGTAACTTCAGTGCTTATATTTATAAATGCAATAGAAAATACCTGCTTGACATTACGTCATTTTTATTTGTAATCTAGATAGATTTCGTCAGAGTTTTTGTAATACATTTTTCAGTGAATTTAAATGATGAGATTTATTTTTCTTCAGTACAGTAATATCTTACATACTTGGAGATTAATTCAATAAAATTCCATATGAACTGCAATGTCAAATTATTATGTTATGAAACTTTGATAAAAACGTCCGTATAATCGTAAAAGTGTTAAATAATGCTTTATATAAAAGTGAACTTAAAAAATATGTAAAATAACTTTTACATTAACTACCTGCTACAATATTTCCTACTATATCAGACTTCGACTTTGGTATGAAAAGTATCCAATCTATGATTAAATTGTCCTGATGAGGGAGGGCCCTCTTAATGGGTCGATGTCGAGCAATATTAAATTATTTGTATTTGTATTTATTTTGTATTTGAAATCGTAAACCGTCGCTATACTTACTTACCCCCTTATCTATAAACGATTCCTAACTTAGCAAGCGCTAAGTTTTGTTTGTTCCTTTCAGTCTAATAGACATATTGATAAGACCGAAAGGGATAAACAATACTTAGCGGCTTGCTAAGTTAGGAGACGTTTATGAATAAGCGGGTGAAACTCGTACCTGCAACACTTATTTTAATGGAAAAAACTCCTGTAATCAGAGAAAAGTGACATTTCCATGAATTGGTTGCTGTAAAAATGTTAAGTAAGTATAGCAACGAAACGTATATATTTTGATTTATTTATTTGCACAACATTTGATTACCATATAAATTACATTGTAGTCAATCTATAGGAATCCACATAGTGCTCGTCAATTGAAATTACATAAAATGTCAAAATACCAATAACCAAAGCAGGAAATACTTATTATTATTCACCTAAAGCGGATCGTCAGAAATTATATGAATTAAATGGAAACATTATATAAATGAACCATCGCGCTTAGCACATGATTGGTGCGACAGTATATCGCTGCGAGATAGATTTCCCGTCTTTTACTAACTACATTAATAAAAGAGGGACGGATAGTCTATCCCGCGGCGACAAATTGCACCAATCATGTGCTAAGCCTACATGTATACTTTTCTATATTAGTATTATTTACAACTTTTACGCTAACGAGTGAGTTTCGAGCGAGGTTGTGGGCGAGTAGCGTAGAGTAATAAACGAAAGACTGGCTAATGTAACGATGTAGGTTCGAATTTGTGTGTGCCGCCGTTGTTTGTGGTTTTTGAAATAAAATCTGCCTCATTTCCCAACTGTCAAATGTAAATTTTAAAAGATTTTTGAGACAACTGTAACTGCAACTAAATATAGTAACTAACTTGGGAAATCTAAAATAAAATTTAATTTAAAACGCCTAGTACAATTAATCGAATTATAATAAAATTATTTTACGATAAATAAGAAAACAGCAATACGTAACATAAAAAAACTATTAAGTGACATAATTTTGCATAAAATCAGCGTAACTCAGGAGACCGAAACCATGGCAATAACAACCCGAAAAAAGTTGATTCATCCATGCATTGTGTAATTGGGTGGATCAACTTTTTTCTGTCTGTTATTGCCATGGTTACGGTCGCCTGAGTTACGCTGGTTTTATGCAAAATTATGCTACTTAAACTATGCAAACATACATTTTTCTGGTGTTAATAACCCCATTCCTTAATGGGCCACCTACAGACATGCACTACTTGCATGTTTACCTAATTTTAGTAGCATAATTTTGCATCAAACCAGCGTGACTCAGGCGACCGTAACAATGGCAATAACAGATATAAAAAAGTTGATTCACCCATTTTATACTTACCATGCCAAGCAGCTTGTCAATAGACAAAGGCGATAAATTCATATGGTCTACGGGAAGCCAACACTACATTTTTTGAATTGCCCGCCTTTTCTACTGACAAGTTAACTGGCCAGAATAGGACGGAAAGGTTTTTTTTTCAAAGACCACAGACAATAAAGCACCAACGGGAGGCAGGTTTCTAGCAAGTAAAGTGTCGTGTCCTTGTAAATAACGCTTGTAGCTATAAACTATATTTAAATGATTATATTGTATTCAGTAACCTACCATAATGTAAGCCGATGTTTAACCCTGCCCATGTTAATCTATGCTGTTTCGCTTTTTATTTTTAGTCTATGCCCAATTTCAAATTCGAATTTTAACTGCCAATTTTTTTAATTGTTACCTTGAAATGGTCCAAGTTTACCAATTTTCTGCTTCATTAGATTTTCAATTAGTTACTACTTATCAGGCAGTTTTTTCAAACTATGTAACTATCAAATTTTCTATTAATAGTGCTCCCACACTTACGTTAAATAAGATCAACTATCTCCCTTTTTCATCCTAGTGTTAGATAAGATAATATTAATATTATCCTTCTTACACCACTTTATTTTTATATAAAGATTTCTAACAGATATAACAGTCAGTGTGGAAACACCATTAAGGTGCATTCAGACCAAACGAACATTCGCTATTCTATCCCCCCACTCTACGAAATTCGATCGTTACACAAAACGTGATTGGTTGATTTCGTAGAGCGGGGGATAGAACAGCGAATGCTCTTTTGGTCTGAATGCACCTTTAGGGGATACCGAATTGCCAGTTGGAAAATAGAATGAATTGTTCAAAAGTTATGCTTAGATTAAATTGAGAAAATTAGTATTTGATTAGAAATATTATCGGCAAAATTGGACAATTTCAAGTGTGTTTTCAAATTGAGGTTAAAATTCGATTTTTAATTGGTCGTAGTATTTAGAATTTTGGGAATGGACTGTGAACTGTATTTGTATGAACCTAAGACGCTATTTACTTTTGTTATATGATCGCACTATTCTGAGCTTAGTACAGTCGTAAAAATATATAGGAGCGGCCACGGTGCCTAAAATATCTGCGCATAGACTCAAACGTAATGACAATAGAAGCTTGAACAAATTGATGTTTTCTAATCAAGAATTGATTACAGCGCCCTCTATAGCAAATTCAACGCAACGGAGAGTTGTCGAGTTTGCGGACGATTGTGATAGACATACGTCTTTGAGTGGCGGTTGTAGTACCATTGAAATATTAAGTACAGATGTCATTAGTGATTAGTTTTACAATAACATTGACTAAATTCGCTGTAGTTCACGGAAGGTCGTCTGGTGTAATTGGAAGCACAGAGGAAGAGGTTTCGAATCGCGTGACAACCAGAGTCTTTGGCAGTTAATTTTTTTGTGGGATATATAAGCTTGTTTAGATATTTGTGACCACCCTGGCTACTCCGATATACATAATGACGACCGTATGACTACAATGTATATGAATTGTTATAGTCAAACGTTTCACTAATATAAATGTCAAAAACATTCTTTAAGCTCAGAATGTTTGATATATTCCGAAATAATATTCAACGCTGTCAAAAATTATATACATATTCTGAAATCTAATTCCAACAACACGATGTTATAATTGACAGTATTAAAATCAGCACAAAAACTTTTTTTAATGGACACATCTAAAACTGTAATCGAAAAGCATTTTTGTATATAATTGTAATCGGATTTTTGTTTTATCCAAAGAGGATTGTGTTCATTTATAGAAATGTCATTTAATGAGTTAATTTGTATTATAAATAATTATTTATTCATCCAGTTCTGCATTTGTCGGGCCAGGCGCAGGCGTATTGTTATTTTATTGTATTTTTATGCTCAAATGACGTAGCCCGTGGCGATTGGTCGAACGATCGAGTGATGTTTGCATACTATTCTAAAATGAAAATGTCAATAAAATGGTATTTTAAAAAATAAACTGTCTTTATCTTATTCCTTGTTAACCTTTAAGTTCAAGCCATACCAAACGTATTTGCAGCGCGTGTTGTGGCGTGCGCTTTGTAGCTTATGTAAATGTCATATTAGATGACATACTGCTTGCCGGCACGTACAGCACACGTATTCGGTATGGCTTCGTCTTTAACACCATCTGAGGCAGTCATCAAGTGGACGGGCATTTTCACTTCTAGGGACACCCAATTAGCTTAACTCTCACAAAAAAGTTAACTTCGATGTCAGTTTTGTAACGACAGCATTCCAAATTAAACTAAACTTAAACTAAGCTAATCCAGAAAGAATACGCGCTTATGCTATATAAAAACATAAATAAAGTGGATTTACGTAAATGTTTCACGCTTAATTGTCGTTACAAAACTGACATCGAAGTGAAAATGCTCGGACACACTACTGCGATCGCCAACCCGCGCCTGTGACGATTATTCGCATTACCTCCTAACGCGTCACGTATAAGTAATATTATAGGAGAGATCTATGTCCAGCAGTGGACTAAAATAGGCTGATGATGATGTACACGTCCACATATTCTCAGACAGGCTAATATATGGGTCAAACACTTTTTTTTGTTACTATCACGTCAGCCAGAGGACAACAGTCGCACAGCAGAGTTGGGCAAAAAGTAATATGATTACTCCTTCCGATTACTTTTGTATGTGTATTTTGTAAAATATGTAATTTTCAGAAGTGATCATATTACTTTTTGCCCAACTCTGTCGCACAGTTTGCTAGAGGAAAAGATCCTGCACGCTCTACTATTATTATCAAAACGGAATCAGAAGGGTATTCGAAAGTACTGTTGGCACAACATTGACTAAGAAAAGAGTTGTAGTGGGTGATTAATTTAATTTATTGTCTGTAAGTCATATATCGTCGGTTGGCAACCAAAACTCACTAAGGACTGATTTTTCAATCCGCAGTTAACAGTATGTGTCAAATAAATATTAGCCATGTCCTTTTTTTGACTGATGATTTTAGAAAAGGATGGTGATAATTTTAACTAACGAATAGGTTTATTTGGAGATTGAAAAATCAGCCCTAAGTAACAAATACCTACTTGATAAATAGAGCTCGTATCTAAGTTCAGATTCAATATAGACATAAGAGGTTGCTAAGAGTAGTGACAGTTTTTATAGTGAGTTTTGGTTGTCAACCGACGAATATGAATAATTAATAACCATATTAACCATGAATATATCCTAGGTTGACTTATACCCTGTTGTCAACAGTACTTGCGAATCTAATTCTGGTTTGATAATAGTGATTATCAGAAAAATCGATGTTTTCTAAATTTTAATGCTATTAAACTGTGATTTTTAGGGTGACGTAGGAAACCATGAGCTAGCAACGATTGACACAATAAACCTGGTTGCCCCATATATACGTCATTCATCAAATACATTCTCGTTCCATATGTACATGTATTATTCAAATGAAATTCAGGGTTACTTACACAATTTGTATATTTTCAACTATCACTACATTTTATCTTAGTTCATTTTATATACAAACTTGTAAAAACCTTATGATTATGTTACATTACATTAACAATAAGTTTACTTTGGCAAATAAATCATATTTTTTAACTTATCCAAAATAAATAATTACATTATATCTACGTAGGGTTTTAGCTTAATCATATAAAAAAATTGTTTTGGATTATATTTATATTCTTAAAACGAGTTTTTTTATATTGTTAAGCTACGAACTCCTATTTCCATCTCAGTCCTTTAGTAGAATACTAATCTCGACACCTATTCTTTGTATTTTCATATTTATTATTTATATTCGCTTCCTATGCTATTATAGTAATTTTTTCGACGGGCTTGCCCAAATAGATACAATAATTTCTATCACATTCAAGATTTTGTCCACATTATATTATTATGTATCTTTAATATTCACCTAGGTGAATCTACTTTTTTTGACTGATATTTTTATTTATAATTACCGATTAAAAAGGTCCTTCGGACAGCTAAAATATAAATCCTGTGGGACGTAGTTTACAAAGAAGGATCCTACCTGTGAAATTTGTCACTGAAGTTTGACTTTTTCTTTTGACAAAATTTACAAATTTTTGTGCATCCATTTCTCTTAACTACGTCCAATTTTATACGCGATATAATCATTTTTCATAAAATTCATAATGGCTCACCTATGGAACATGTTACTAGAACTTCCATTTTTCTAAAAATTTCATTTTTGTCCCTTGGACAACAGGACAGAACAGCCACAAAAAAGTTATTGACTACTCTGCAAAGAATTTATCGCTTTAGCAACATTCGACCAACCTAAACACATGCTTCGAACCTCGAGTCACTCAACCATATCAAATTAACATAATATTAAGTCCTAAAACCAAATGAGTGGGTATGGTCTGTCCCCGTTTCTTCCTGCTCCGGAATATAGTAATGTAATTCGTACGCAGGCGATAATTCTACAGTAATGTTATCGCAATTTGGATCAAAAGGTTTGTTGCTGAAGCCAAAGGTCTCCCTCTGAGCGTGCCCGTTATACAACCGTTTAAACATGGCGCTAGAAGACGCTAGCACTTTTCCGCTCTCCGCCCCATGTACTATACTAGTGTTAAATATAACCGGAAAGTCAGCCTTGAATCGATCGTGGTTCTGATTGAAATAATCCACGAATTTATTGAGGCCTTCCTTCCGGCCGTAGTCGTATTCATCCGATTTCACCGATTTACGTTCGTCGGTTATCGCCGATGGCTGATACGGGCCGTTTCTATCGTAGTCCGCCTCTTTCGCCACTGATTCAAGAAGGTCCTTGTAGTGGCGGATGACGAATCCGTTGTCGGTTACTCCCACGGGGCGGTATTCGACGTGTTGGATCACGGGACTCTTGTTCTCTTGGGAGACTGAAGTTTTTTCAGTAGAAACACTCGAGACATATTTTTCGGGAATTTTCTCAGTGTACTTTTCTAGTGGCCTATTTTGCAGTTGTGTGGTGAGTCCGAAAAGAGGAAATTTATGAGTAAAATCATCAGTGTTTTCATTTAGTGCTTTAGTTCTTGGAGGGAAGTACTGTACAGTAGGCTGCCTATCGGGCAAGTATGGTCTAACAGGTTCCGTGTTGTCTAAGATCTTTTGCGTCACTGGCCATTGTACTCTTGGTCGCGGAGTAGACTTCAAGATATCGATGTTGGGGTAGGTGGCGTAGTCTTCGTCGTCGTCTTTTTCATCATCGTAGTCGGTTAGCGAAAACTTTTTATTAGGCTTTCTAGTAGAGTCTGTAACAGGCATGTTTAATACATTCCCTAATGTAATTCCGGAAGTAATGAAACCAGGTGGTGATAAAGTTGTCAAAGAAAGTACAGGTTCTTTCGAAGAATGAACATCTCCGGAACTATTTTCTTCATAATCTCCATACTCCGTATTCCCGAATTTGTCAATCTTCTTCTTCCTCTTTCTCTTTTCTGCGATCTTTTCAAGCCTGTCTCTCAAATCAACTTTCGTCAATACTTTCTCTTGTTCCGGGAAGTTGCTCATGACGGTTTCAGTTTTATTCTTCAGAACTTCTGTGAACGCCTTGGATGAGTTTTTTCCTTTAAATACTATTCCTAATGAGCTGAGACTTTCGTTTCTCCAGCTATTGTCATCAGGATCACGCACAAAAGGTTTCATAGGTTGAACTTCTATTTTCTTGAGTGGTTTATAGTTGGGGCTGACTGTGTACAGAAGGCTCTTTTTATCTTGATTAATAGGTTTAACAGTCAGTTGATCTTCTGATTGTTGTTGGTCATCTTGTCTGCTGTATGGCGAAGGAGTGATTTCATTCGCTCGATCGTCTTTTGGTGTAGTGGTGAAACGTACAACGTCGTGTAAGCGATCTTCTGCTAAAAGTTCTTCTTTCAGCGCGTCATCTACCTGGAATCATATTGTCAGAAATCAATTTAAAAAAAAAACCTAACAGAGGTAGGCATAATCGTTTAAAAGAAATGAAAAAGGTGTTATATTACTCTAATCTAGAGCTCGCAACCAGGAATATGAATAGAACACGTTACTATTATGTCAGGTTCCTGACTGCTAGGCTAGGTAGTTTAAATTGAAATGTTAGATTAGCTATCTTTTTTTGGTTCTTGTTTTCGTTTAGAGTTTTTTCACTTTTAAGGAATTAGGGTGAAATTAAAAAAATCTTAATTTAAGTCGGGTTTGTAACGTCAATTAATCACTAAATTTCAATTAAAAATAATCTTTATCGATGTAATATAAAAACGCCGATCAGGCTTAAATTCCTAACGATTTTGTACTTGATTGTCGTTACGAACATGACTGCAATCAAGGTTTTTTAACGCTAATTAGGTGTCCCTCAAAGTGAAAATGACCCTAAATAAGATAAGATGCTTACCATTTGGCTTTGAGACGTCTTATTGCGTGTATCATAGTTATCTTCGCGCGATTCCATTTCGTACGCAGCACCATCTGTTTGAACTTCATTGCCGGCTTGCGATGTGTTCGCAGTGGTGGTAATCACACCATCGTTCATTGGTTTTGTATGGTCTAAATATCCCGCTCGCTTGGATACTATCTCCATAGGATTAACATTCGTTGGTAGCAAAATGGTCGTTTGTACTGAATTCGTCGAATCCAGAAGATGACTTTTCAACTCTTGCAAGGATAGTATGTCAGGTGCTAAGTTGAATGCTTTTTCTAGGCTTACTCGAGTCTCAGTTGTATGGGCGTTAAGGGAATCACCAAGGCGCTCTGTTTGTAATGGCACTACTTCACTGAAATTAATAATAGGTTTCCTTTCAATTGTTGTATATTTTTTCCAGGTCGGAGTGGTTTCAGTACTTAAGTTTACATTCTCTTTTGTTGTGGTATCAGTGTTAGTCAGGAGTTCTGTAATTGTATTATTAGCTTTGAATGTAACAGGATCAGGTGTAGTAGTAATGAATGTAACAGTATTAGATGTAGCATCATTGGTGGTAATAGTTTCGGTCGCAGTAGTATCAACAGTAGGACTCTCAATGCTGCTAGATTTGACTTTTTCTTCATTTACTGAAGTTTCTTTGTTATTATCAGTAGCACCAAGCGTAGTTACAACTGTAGCTATTTCGGCTTGTGTAGTATCTTGCATGGTAGTCTTTACTTCTGCATTACCAGTTGTAGTTGTGCTATGATTATCATCTGCTTTTGTTTTACTGGTTTCACCTTGTAAATTTAGATTTACAGTGGTCTCTTCAATTTTTGTAGTAATATCTTCCTTTGTTGTTATTTCGTTTTTACTTGTTTCATTCTTATCGTTCAGTGGCAATCCTATTTCATTATTCAACGTGCTCTGAACAATAGTTTCCGTAGTCATTATAAGCGGCAATGCCGCGGCAATAGGAGCAACCTGATACTCGTCATCATCATCTGCTTCTCTCTTCAACTCGTGTCTAATCTCCGAAACTCTGCTCTCCTCTGCAGTCAGGTCGTGCGGTCTCACGTATTCGTACCGAAGAGTGAAGCACTGTGTCTGGGCGATGATCGCTAGCACGATTGCTAACGATATCGCTTGTAACCTGTAACAAAACAATTGATGCTTAAATTATCGTTATATCTTGTGTTGAGGCGGCAAGACGATTCGTCATTAATTTTTATATTTCCAAAATGCAGCGAATTCTTAACACTGGCCAATTTTAATTTTCTAAATTGTGCCCGAGCAATATGAAATCAATCTTTACACCTATAAGGCATACAGTGAACGACGTGAACTTCTTGAATTTCCAACATCATATGGATTCAAAAATATTGAAAAGTACTGAATTTGAAAGGTGACCCAGGAGAACGTAAATATAGCAACGAGTGACATAAAAAACTGATTAACCCAAATACACAATAGGTACAGTCATGGCCTGGCCTAATCATCTTTACTTGTCTTGACTTAGTAAGTTACAAACCTCCGAATATTACATTTTTCAAGTACGGGAAGTAAATATTTAATTAGGTCATTACCTATGAAATTGGCGTTGTGTATGGAGAATTTTGTGAAAACTCTATTTTCCATACAATGAATTTTGTGTATATTTTTTGATGTCATAATCAAAATAATAATTTCAATATTTTTTATAAAACTTGCCCAAGATACCATGAAATTCGAATTCTCCATCCTTCATTTATACGAAAATGATACCAAACATGTCCTAGTATCAAAACTGATTGAGCTAGAATTTTGGGAATGAAAGCAAGCAGAGCCACTTTTTCCCCTCTCCCCTGCCTACCCGCACGATGGAACCACGAGGCTACCGGGCTAAATCAGTTCAGACCATCCATATATATACCTGTGCCAAGTGGCTTGCTTCGTTGAGAAGTTCCAGGGTTCGGCAATTTTTTGGTCGTTAAAAAACCCGCTATAAACCAAAATTTCCCAGTAATATTAGACACTTCTAACGCGTGTGTTGTATATCTCTATTTCATAAAACAAGGTAGGTACTATCATACATTTATACCTATTCCAAACAGATGAACAGCTATGCTATTCTCTTATTGACACATTCGACGCTGCGTTCGTCAACGAGCTCGATGTCGAGACAGCCTTGTCTAAAATCCTAGCTGTTTGATTTGACATTAGGAATCGAGGCTGTGAGCGAGATTGTGGGCGAGTTCGTCGCTGTTTTTCGTTAGAGAATACGAAGTTCATACATTAAACGTCAAACTCTCGACGCAATGTAGTACCAGCTCACGCCGCATTCGTCGCCGAGCACTAGTGTCGTTTAAAGTACATTAGTGAATACCATTTTTAGGCTCGACGCTGCCGCAGTGCTGACACAGCGCTGACAGCAACGCGGTTTCCTTAGTGAATAA